>JACXIO010000352.1:0-20956 GCA_014737335.1 Bombus polaris
CACCCCTCAATATCCCCACTACGCTGTAGGCGTACGTGACCGTTGCCGCGCATCCCTTTTCTTCTAGAACATTCGGTGGAAGGACCGTTGGGATATCGATGACTCATTAGGCACTTGGGCGATATACATTGTCGCCAAGGCCGCCGAATCTTTATCTCCATCATCGGTCCATCGGATTTGAAGAGTGCCGACCGTGACAAAGCAGTGAGAAGAATAATGCGCGAAGAATGTCAACGTTCTTACAAGGTTAATCGTGTGCAAGAATTTCGTAGGATGAATTATGTCGCCCGACGAAAATTTTGTCGCTGTATGCTGAGAAAGTTAAAAGGTATAGAACGTTAGGAAGAAAATTGGAAGAAATTCTCACCTCATGACAAAGAGGTTCGATCAGAACTGCTTGGACAGACCCGAGTTACTTCATAACTGACTTTAGCATGTAAATAAAATCAATTTGGAAATTAAAGTGATAGACATTACGCGTTCACGATTATGTAGATATTAACATTGACGTTATTTTGTGTCTGGCTTTAAAATACGAATAATTTGAGTATTAATGAGGCTTTAAATATTTTTTCTCTTGGAGAACAGGTTACTTACGACGCGTGGTGCCTTTCAGCTTTTTATTCCTCGTGATGAGTTCTATACGATGCAATAGAAAATATTTGACCTTGAAAATCATGATCGAGATCAATTTTACTGTCCAATTTTTTAACAGGTCTCCACCGATCCGACAGCGTAGAATCACCTCCCAAAGCCATGACAAACCCTGTACATACACCCTGTACATATTATAGTTAGAAATTTTCTATATTTCACCGTGAAAGTTGAAATAGATTGAAATTTACAGTCAGATCGCCTGTAACATGGGTTAAAAATTGCGCCACTGTCTTCGTATAACAGGGCTTAAGAAGTTTCTGGAAATGGCTCATTTCTGATATGAAAATGTGTGCGTCTTTGAATTGACTCGAAGCACATTTTTGCATTAGATCTTTTGTGATAAGGAGGATTGTTTACAGTGTAGTGTATTGTAAAACAGTTTTGTCATATTTAAAAAAAGACTTCATATTTATTTAGTCATAGCTCTTTGCGCTCTTGTATTCGTATAACGCAAAATCCGTATAACACGGGACGTATATGTCGCGTAATGAGGGACGTAGCGTACTACTATGCCATAACATTTAAATTTTGTATTTGTGTTATATCTAACGATATTATTTAAATTATCCATAGTGTTGAACATTTTTTAGCCCATGAAATTTATTTCACGGTAACCATTCTAAAAAAATTACTTGAGTTAATCATTCCGATAATCATCGTGGCTGTCAAGAGTGTTGGGAATCGATGCATATAAGCGACATTACAGCGTACGTATTCATATGTTCCTAATCGTGCAATGTCACTCGTGTGCATTGCATGATTAGAAACATATATCTGCCGAATCGCACAGCGATTCATTACATACATGCTGATTATCGGCGAAAACAATGGCACGTACTTTTCTTCGTAGTAAACTGAAATGTACTATTCGTCGCAAGACAAATGAAACGTGCCGTTTCTCCTAACACACGTCGACATGTCTTTTCTGTAATTTCATATTTTTCCTATTACTTTAGCATGAATACTGTGCGTATTAGTGTCTGGTATATAATGACACGAAAGAGGACACGCGCATCAAGCGTTAAAAGGAAACAAGAGTGTAGTATCGGGAATGGATAGGATTAGGATAATTTAGATTTGTAAAATTCTCCTAATACTATTTATTTAAGATAAATAAAAATAACAAATATTAATTGGACAGAGAACGATAGATGTTTAACTTGAACTGAACGCAATAGTCTTATTCTACTCGAATCACTCTCGCAACTCTACAACTCTAACAACTCAATCTCTCGAGAACACTAGCAACTGACTCTCTCAACTCTACGACTCTACTCTTCAACTTCTCGATCAATTCTGCGACTCTACTCTTCGACTTCTCGATCAACTCTCAACTCTCGACTCACTCTCACTTCTCAATTCGCACACTCTGATCTCTCGGTCAACGCTCTTTGAACCCAAATCGTCCTCTAATAGCATTGTTTTTCCTTTCTTTAATCTCATCATGTCAACGCTCCGCAAGAACTAGGTGACCTTAGCCACATAGGCTTTTTCCTAACAACTGAAGGATAGACGACACTGTTTCGATCGGTTGCTGACCTGTGTTTTTTTTTTCGATACTACAAGAGATACTTCGATAGTTAGGATTTTCTGTACAACGATACGCACCTGTCTACACATTCACGTATAGGGACACATTCGCTTATTTAAACGTGCTGGTTCAATAAAACGTGAAAAAGTCGATTTCCCCACGGTAAAATTTAAAGATATGTACACTTGTCTCTTCGATCTTCTGCAATTTCTCGATTTGAAATAGCGAAGCGAATCGCGGACCAAGCGTGATTTTCGAATTATGTACAAATAACGAGGGTTTGTCTCTTGGGTTTTTCAACTCACCATCTGGATAGGTTGAATTGATTTCACCGGTGACGTCCAATTTGAATGGTGTCGATCCGACGATCATGTCGTCCGGAGCTTCCTTCAGCTCTAGTTCGATTTTTATCACGTTCCCTAAACAAACCAACACGATAAGATATGTGTACAATCGTTAACGAAGTAAGCTTTTAGATCAAACTTTTACGATACTTGGGTGACATTTCTGAGGTTGTCCGGATTTCAATTATGTTTTTATTAGTATGTTGCGCTTTGGCCCGAACATTGCACATTGGTTTCATCAACATTCCAGCTTACTTCATTATCTGACTAGCGAACTGCATACAGTGGCCCGCAAAAGTATTCGTATATTTACCGCAAGAAACTGCAATGTGTATATTGCGCGTGTTATATAAAACACTTTGAAATTATATCAGCACTGTGGCGGCTCATGAGTCATAGGACATTTCGGATTATGTTACTGTTTTGCCTCGGATTAACTAAACCGTTAGAAGAGGCAAAACACACAACAGGTAAACTCGCAGAAAAACAAGGTCGCCGCGATGAGTAATCGTCGAACAACGACGAGTCCGAATGCCCTGACTCTCGCCAGTCGATATCAGTCGATATTAGTCGGTATTAGCATACGGACGCGATCATGACGAATTAATTGGTGTCTCGAGAATCCGAGCGATTATAGAGTCTTTAACGACGGCCGATACTCAATCTTATACGACGAGCTTTACGCGTTGTACTTTATTATAACGGACTTTGTATAACACGAGTTTCAAATAAACTGACGACGCCTGAATCGCCGTGTTATTAATTTACAAACGCGCATACTATCCTCCACAGCGCTATAATTTGGCGCGACTGTCATGATTATATTGGAAAAATCTGAACCCTATTCAGTCATATTGTCATGTTATTGCTTTCACGGGAACAGTCGTGTCAATATTACACTTGCACTTTGCGCCAACGTTTCGTAAACATTGCAGTCTACTTCTTTAGAGCAGACCTGAAACTGGTTTCAATACATGACATCCTACCATCGTAAAAGCTTGAAATCTAATATTCAGTTATATTATTTTTAGAAAAAAGTTCTTCCAATAAATGTAGCGTGCTTCATTAATAAAAACACATCGTGCTCTATTTAAAAAAATGAACAGAGGGAAAATGCATTAAATTCTGAACGTGTAAAAATATTAAAATATACATATGAAATTATGTTGGAAATAACCACGAAATAGTTGACATCGAAGGTTAATAGCTAGTAGGAGACTCGTAACAAAATTTGTTTGCAAGTAATGCTTATATGCTTCGCATTAAAATTAATTATATTATTCCCTTAACGATTGGTGCGACGTGTGTGTACAACGTGACATTCGTGAAGATGGGACGGTAGTGGTACATAGTGGGTTAATATTTTTGTACATGAATTTTGCTATCGTAAATGGTTTACAATAAACGCAGGTTTTCAGTATTTCCCGAAGAAGACCGTTAAGCAAACAAAATAGTCTCAGAACTTCTCGCCTATATTTATTTTATTAATGATGCAACAACAAAAATGAAATATTCAAAGAGTTATACATATTCAGAACGATAACTTAAATTTCTTCTTCAGATATGCAGAGTGTCTCACACAATTGTGACCACGCGATTCTGAATCGATAAAAGATGGAAAAAGATTTCATAAAACAGAATTAAACGTGTTGACAAATTGTTTATGCCAAAGATGTAGTGTTTTAAACATTTGTACGTCGCTTATACCTTTCTAAATAGAATTCTAAAGTTTTTTATAGGTAAATCGATGGGCTTTTTGATTCTCCACGGTTGGCGCTTAGTTTAAAAAGATATTGCAATTTTAATTTTGTGAAATTTAGTGTATGAAAGACAAGGAAAACATGAACACAAGAGTATTTCTCCGCGTCTTTCCGTAACCACCATATTGCAAAGTCTTACAAAATTTATATTGAGATATTTTTTAAACTAATCGCCTTTCATTCTTTTCTTATGAAGGATAAAAGATCCATCGATTGATGTATACAAATTTAACAATTCTATTTGAAGAATGTAGATAATCTGAAGGTATTCGAAAGGCACTTACGGAATGATCACGCACACTAAACCATATATTACATGATACTGTTTAATTTCGTCTAATGAAATTCTTTTTTATCTTTTCATTTGTTTCAGAGTGACAGCGAATTGTTCAAATTACGTGCAACACTCTGTATATATAGGTACAATTATTAATTCATTTAATTTATCGTTCTCTAGCTTGTAGTTTTTCTTGTATTCTTGCCTTTTATTTAGTTCGTCGCGATATTATACTTTGTATCATGACTCCATTGAAGCACGTAACTGCCCCCCTCCTCCTCCTTAAATAAGGTCCTATCTAAATGTCCTCATCAATCATTTTCTCATTTTTCAAAGTACGTTGAAATATTTGAAGTGTCCTTTACCTTTAGAGTAATGTTAGAATGTGCAGTCTATTACGAAATTATAACTAAATATTCTAAATTGAACGAAGGAAGACGGAGATGATACAGAGGAAATGATAAAACTTTGTTTTTCTTTTTACTTTCGAGATGACACGTTAAAGGAAAGAATTTATTAACCAATTTGAAAACTGGAATATTTTTCAAGCATCGTTCATTTACTTTCGTTGCTCCTCTTCTAAATTCTGTTCTTAAACTGATTAAATGTTAATTATGCTGCGAGAAAATGTAGAAGATCACTATACTTGAATAAAAGTAAACAATCAGTAAACTCTGCAAATAATAGTATTAAATTTTATAAGCATAATATAAATATTTGTTGAACGATATTTTATGGCTCTTATTATTTACATTTTCGACCCCTCTCATGAGTTTTTGCATAAAAGTATTTAAGAAATTCTCGTATGATCAGGTATTTCTAATTATGTGATATTTCTCCTTTTCCTTATTATATTTTATATGTATGTGTCATGTCTAAAATATTTTCTTAAATACCTGTCTTAAATTTTCATTGGTGGAAACTACTACAAAGTAAGTGTATTCTATTTCACTGCATTGAACTTTTCGTGTTGCTACAATGTAAAGTTGCAGTTAAGATACTCTTGACCACTATGTTATTCATTCTTAAATTTGCATTTCTATTTTTTTCAAATTCATTTAAATGGAAACGAAGATATGAATAGCAGTATAAAAGACAATTTTATTACGTTATATAATTGTTAGAGTTTTCGTGATAACTGTTCGTTTCATAAAAATTTAGTAGAAACCATAAAATGATATTACATAAATTTAAAAATGAAGTTGATAATTTTGTTGAAATAAATATTGACATAGGAAGATTTTAATGCGTAGAAAAATATTGATAATTATTGTCAAGTATGTCGCGCATCATGAGTGCTTTCTAATTGTGCGAGAAATGCAATTGAATAAAGAGGGTGATTGTTAATGTTAATGTTTAAATTTATTCATCTAACTACTATAAAAATAATGATATAAAGAATGTGATAAAACAAAATTCAACAGGTTTGTTAAAATTATAATTAAACTTATTAAAAATCTCAATTTCATTTCCTCTCCGAGTAAATCATACTTTATATTTTTAACTTTTAATTGTATGTGTATACATACCACTGCGATTAACATCCAGATTCTTGTCAGATGATGCTGTGTCATGTTCTTCAGATCGATTTCTTCCCTCCACACTGACGATCAAGAGATTTCTACGTTTCTCTGTAACCGCAAAAAAAGACATAATGAATGTAAGGAGCTTATACAAAAGTTTAGTGAACTAAATAATGTGACTGAACAATGTGTTTAATAATTTGTTTATTTTTTCAACAAAATCTAGCAACTGTCCTTGACATTAAAAAATACCATAAAATATAAAGAAAATGTTTTTCCATATTTTTATAGTTTTCCACAAAACCATATACATATGTATTAATCTTAATGTTTCTATGAATTCTAATACTAACGATTGTTATCAAGTATATTTCGAATATAATACAATACACGAGTACGTAAAATAAAAAATTTTTATGAAATAAGTGAAAAATAATAAACATATTTTCAGACTCATCTACTAGGACTGTTAAAAAGAAAAGGATTGTTACGAGGAAAAAATATATAAAAATGAAAATAAAAATAAAGTATCATTACTGTAGAATATGAATATATATGATATAAGATATTTTCTAGAGTAACGTGGAAAGATGTTTTCATATTATATTTTTTACACAGTTCTCTTTTATTTATTATACATTTATATATAGTAAAATTCATGTGACGTTAAGTTAGGGTTAGGATTAGGTTTAATAAATTTATAATTTATTTATTTTGCCAAACATGATCTGTTTTGGTCAAAAACAGCTAAAAGTATTATAATCGTAGTTTGAATTTATCGTTTTCAACGTATTTATTACATGTACACCAAAATACAATAAATTAGGTAGCCATTAAAAGATATTAAAGGATTAATGTAATATTTTATACGGTTAAAAAAGCTCGGGTGTTGTTATATCAACAGTTTCACTAGAAAAAGTAATTTAATTGAAATTCATAATCTATATCAAATATTAAAAACATATTAAAAGTATAATGTTTCTTATATGACTTTTGAATAGAAGTACAACTATTGATCGACAAGTATTATTAATGACATAAAAATCTACAAAGGAATTAAGAACTCTTACGAGTTCTTTAGAAATTATATAAATGATTACATGATTGATTATTATACATAGTTTTCGTAAGTAGCTTTCAGTTACTAAACCTCTCTTGGAAAATTCGACAAGATAAAATCTTCACAACCCTCTCAGAGGATTTTAGCTCTCGTTTTAAAATTCCGAATAACCGAGGTTAAATTGTATTAATTGTCTACCCACTTTTAATTTAAAATTTACATAATTCTGACGTATAACGATTTCAAATAATGCTTAAGTATAATGACTTCATCTAATTAAACATACTTCCAATCGTCTTCCCGTTAAGAAAAATTCTTATTTATACCACGAGCGATTACTTTGTCTATATATCTTCAAGGATATAAATAAAGATCGTAGAAGAAAAACATGACAAGTACCATGGTTGTAGTTTTTTATGATTTTACTGCTACTTCATGCTTAAACAGAAAGATTTTAATAATAACCGGTACAATTGTAAACAAAAAAACCAATTAAATTCAAGGATGTAAGTTTTTGAAAAATAGATGATATCAACATTCTGCGCATCAATAAAGTTTTGTAAAAATCAAAGGTATAATTATTAAGCAACATTTATATTATATTAATTAAGCGATATTTTGATGCCTTTAAAATTTTGTTGTATTTTTAATAATAAATTAATTATAAAATTTGCAAAAGGTAGTTTAAATGGATAAAGTTTGACAATTAGCAACGACTGAATGTTAAAACTGCTGCCTATGGAAAATAGCACGTTGGATTTCTTGTGTTTTTCCCTGTAGTCTTCGAATACAGTGGCTCGCAAAAGTTGACTCAATACTTCTTATGAATATTGTAAAACACTTTGTAATTTCATTAGTATTATAATGGCACGCAACTGCCATGGGTATATTGATAAAATTCGAAACGATTCTAGAAATGTATACAAAAGTTACAAGATATATTTACTACAAGTACATATCTTGCAGAAATCACAAAAATAAACGAGCTATACTTATTGTATGCCGTGGCTATCACATATTGAACTTTCGCACGTTCGCGGGGAGACGCGATCTCGAAGAAGCGCGCCAACGGGAGTCGTAAATTCCCGTTACGATTAACTAATCGACGCCACGAATCGTACGATCCCTTATTTCTTGTGAGATAATAAGGGTAGTTAATTTAAATATAACGCTGCGATTAACAGGTTAATATATATTTCAACGAAGCAACAACTTCGGTGTAATACAAATGAATGTTTGATATAAAATAACTACGAGTGAGTACGACCTGACACTCTGTTCGTGTTGCCGCGGATGATAGTGTATTTTATCGACTGACTGTATTCGACTGACTGACTCGAGGTGATAGAATGCCCGGTGACTCGAGGTGTTATAGACTCGGTAACTTGAGATGATAGACTGACTTTTGTTCGACACCGTGGATTCTTTCCTTAGTTGCCCTTCGATATCCCTACCACACACGCGTTTATTAGATGTACCGCGGCGGTTGCCGCGTATGCGTTCTTCCGTGAATTCGGCGAAAGAAACGTCGGGATATCGATGGTACATTAGGCATGTCGGTATTGCGCTTTGACGGCATAGTTCTTTGTACCGCGAAGCCGTTGGAAAGTTCCGTGGTCGATGCCGCCACAAATTAAAGTTTGGCTGAACGATTCGACTAGCGAAATGATTGGTAAACGTAACAATAAAAAAAAGCGAATATTACAAAGTTCATTGGACGTATATTGTAGGTGGGCCGCTGGCTGCCAGGTATTGAAAGATGGTGTGCAGATGTCCCACGCGACGTAACACATATTTCACAGTATATGGTATGTATATCACAGCAATCTTTTACTAATGGTAAGTTTGCAGTAAACATCTTGCAACTGATATATATGTAAACTCCCTAAGAGTTCAAATGCGGATAAACAAAAGGACTTTCTCTGTTTAACGGACAATGTGACGATAATCGATTTGCCAAAACAGTCAGTACACAGACGGACGGTTAGAGAAGAAGAAGGATTTCGAGCATTAGAGACAGACACGGTCACAAGAAGGAAATTAGTATTTAGAGTATTGAAGATTAACAGAAGAAGAGTGGTAGTTTAGGACGTTGAAAATCGATTCTCGATTTTCAGCTAGACCTTGTACAAAGCTTATTTATTATTTATTATTTATTGTTATTAGTTATTATTAATTGTTGTTTACCTCTGTTAAGTATTTTTACAATAAACTCGATTTTCAGACTTAGAATCGATCCCTGAATTATCCGAATTTGGACTTTACATATATATTCGCATTCGTCATTATAATGTAAATGAAATTTCAAAATGTTTATGTAACACATACAGTATACACGTAAAAGATTTTTACGGTAAGCGTACGAGTACCTTTCCGAGCCATCGTAAACATACAACTCACTGTAATAGTTCTTATTACTGAATCGAAATCTGGAGCTTGTCTGCTTGGAGAAAAAAAAAAAAAAGAAAAATACACTCTTTTCAAATATCTTATAACAGCTTCTTTGTTAGGACCTTCGTCTCTATAATAATCGTACTCATTTCTTTATTTCGACAAGAGTTTAGACAACCCACTTAACCGTGAGAAAGGAAACGTCTAGTGAATCACAGTCTCGTATTTCTGGAATGGGGGCTCGCTTACCACTAAAAGCTCGATAGACAGTGGATAAAAGGCTGAAAATCTGTGTAGAAGAAGGATAAAACGAAGATAATTAACATCAAGGCATCGTCAGCTTCTTCCATCTCTCCTATATCCTTCTTTATCCACCAGAATGAGAACGTTTCTTTTTTACTTGATATCTTCTCTTGCGAAAAATGGTGAAGTCAATTTAGAAAATTATATTGTGTCCTTGGGCATTTTAAACAGGCTCAAACTGAACTACACGTTGAGTGCAAATTTTCTTACATAAAACTACCTTTTCCCATCTTAAATAAAAACATTTGCAAAACATTTTTCCTTAGGGATTTATGCTTAAATAATATATATTGCATTACATATGCACATGCAATAAGAAGTGAATTTGAAACAGTAAATTATCCTTAGTGGGCAACAATTTTTTTAATTATAGCATTCACTGAAAAGTTCCAAACTGCTGTGAATGCAATTATAGTAAAAGTATAATTAATTTATAATTCTTACACTATTTTATATTTATTGTTGATTCATCGTTAATCTTACTGCAAAAATTATAAATTTGTGAAATTAACTAACGAGTAGAGAAAATATTACGTCTACCCGCACTTGAAACTTTTTCACAAGACGCTCCGTTTCTAAGAGAAATAGATTTGAAAATTGTAAGACGCAGAAGACAAACACAGAAAAAACTCAAAAAAATATTGGTGGATACCGAAACCAAAATAGAAATATCAAGATAAAGATCCACAAAACTAAATACCAAAAATAAATTTACCCTAATGGGTAAATACATAACTTGTAAATAAGCCCTGTAAATAATGTAAATATGTAAATAAACACACCCCCCCTACTCACCCCCCTTCCCAAATTCCCACGTCCACCCCCAAACCAAACAAGCTAACAAACTGTCCTGTTTTGCGACCAGGTTTTCAGGATAGAAATAAGAATAAACAACAATACAATATGTAAGCACCGCTTTTCAGCGGCTTAAAATCCATAGTATAATCATAGTATAAAATGTATAAAATAGGATAAAATGAAATATTGTATGGCTACGTCGTGCCGTCACGTATCGGTACTTTTGCCTAAACAACCCACAACCGAAGTTCGCCGTTTATTGCGAACCAACAAAAATTATATAAAGCTAATCTGGTAAATCAATAAACATTTATATATAGAAAAAAGATTTGAAAATTGTGTACTGGGCCAATTCTCAATTTAAATACGTTCAGGCATTATTTTCTTGAAAATAAAGTATTCAACGAAAAAGTTGTATACTACGTTTTTTTACTTATTCTCGCGCATAGAATAGCCTCCTGCTAATTTTCTGCTCGAACCTAGTCGGTAATTAGCCAAGTATACTTGACCAATTTTGAAATTCGATTTTCTCTAGAATTAAGCCGCGCGTGAACAAATATTATTCCATGTTTTCTTTTTATTTTTTCCATAAGCAATATGCTGGATCGTACGTGTTATTCGGCTGAACTCTATACGTGCATAACGTAGCGTCTGATTCAGCTATCTGAAATGAATATTTTTTATAATATTAGTCTATCCAGCTGGATATCCTTTACAAACAAGTATTAACTTATCTATATCGAAAACCCATAATTTAGCAGATATTTTAATTTTAATTTGTCAAATTTAATGTATGAACATACTGCCACTTTTGACAAATACAAAATTAAACAAATTTTAAAGGGTGAAACAGTAGAAAAACCAACTACTCTCCTATTTCGGTGATATTTTTATGTACTGTAAATAAATATTTTGAATATTTACCTATACTGATAGGTAAGTGGAGATATTCGCGAAGAAATGCTGATACCGGACAGTGAATCGTGTCTATAGTTTTGCGGTTATGGCAGGGTATACGTCAGTATCGGCTACCGACTGCCGGCCGCTTATTTTCCGTTTATAAACGAAGATTCAGGCGAACTTAAAGGTTCATGCACAACGTGCATATTCGAGATTGTAAGAAATGTCTGTTATAACTCAATTAAAAGTGGATATCATCGACATATCAGGCTTGTGTTTGGGATAGTCTTTCCAATCCAACCGCCGTGAGATGGCCAGTGTCACACACTCAGAAACAGTAACAGGGTAGTCGAAACATCCTGCATGCCACAGCTATCGAAACAATAACCAGATATTAACGGAATAGCCGTTTCTGATATACACTGGACGATAACTTCTCCAGAGGGACAAACTCTTTTTGTTACAACACTCTGAATCGTCACTCTGTCGGATTCGTACAATAAACTTTACTACTATATCTAAAGTTCAATTCTTTACCTTATTTGTGAAACGTTGGAACTGCGATGCGAGGAGATCGCCGGTGATCTGTCAATTTCGTGATTTCTTGTGTCTCCTATGTGACACGAAAGTAAGAACGTAATTTCGAAACTAATGGTTCTTCGACCCATGTTTATTCAGACCTTTTTGCTTATTTTGATGAGTATTAGCTTCTCCTAAGGTTTGTTCCAAACATTTCAAGGCATCCTATGGAATACATTTTTCTGTTCGACGCTTAGTTATCAAAAAAACCGAGTCCGAAAATTATTCAAGTATACTTGAACCTGGCTAATTATTGACTGAAGGTGAATAAACAATCAGCAGAAGGTTAGTTTACATGCAAAAATAAGTAAAAAATGTAGAATAAAATTTGTCGGTTTGAGGCTTCACTTAAAGAAGATTGGACGATAACAGAGTTTGAACATGTTTTTATTAAGAATATACCTAGTACACGTATGTGATAAATTTTTAAACATGATTTTCTTGGTAACAAAGCTTGTGAACAAATTTTATTCGACATTTTCGATCTACTTTCGTATATAATATAACCTGTTGATTATTTACTTTTATTTACTTCTATTCAGTTTGGAATTAGACGTATTCAAATATATCTACTCGACAAATTTTTCAACTCGATTTTCTCGAAAACGAAGCGTTATATGAGGCAATTTTATTTTATATGTTTGCTTGTATATGTTATTCAACCGGATCTTGCATACTTATATCTCTGAGCTTGTTTCAACGTATTGTAGATTTGAGATAAATTTTGATCTTGTACTACAGGATTAGAACAACTCAAGTCGACTTTCTCTGAACCAAAAAGTTCTGCTACTTTCGTGGGTTCTATCGGAGACGAGTCTAATTTTCTTAACAAACCAGACCGAAAAACAAAGAGCGAAATAAAAAAGCATTAACTATGACCAATCATGGGAACAGGAAAACACTTCAACTCTTAATTGGCAAAGATTTCATCGTGGTTGGTGATTTTAGAATGACATTAACATTTTTCCAATTACTTTAAAATTCACGTTCATTTAGTTCAAATAGATTTAAATAATATCCTAAATGGAAATTTTAGTTTGCTCCTCTGGGAACGATATTAAGAGAACGATATTAATATTCTAAAATTAACGCACCATCTTTTTCTTAGTGAGTGTTTCAAACTTCAAGTGGATTCAAAATAACATTCTACGATTAAAAAATTCAATTACATTCTTAGAAAATAATTCAAGTTTTATAATTTATTAATAATTCGCCAAATATAAAAAACATTGCAATTATAAGTGACCGTGAATTTTTCATTTCCAAGTCTTGTTTAAAAAAACAAATTTTCACGAAAGTCACTATTCGTTAATCAGGAATCTAAAAATACTCAAGTTTCTTCATCATTGATAATGAATTTTTGTCTAGCATCTTTTTCACGAGAAACTGGCATCTAAAAAGTTTATTTTTGTAGCATACTTCAAAGGTAATCTGCAATATCTGAAGAAATCAAAACTTATGGTGTTACGATAAACAACATGTTGTAAATAACATAAACACAGTTAGGTTATTGTGTAAGTGAAATGATAAAATTCATATGTTCCTATTATTAAATATCTTAGAAATAGATTGCATATTTCTAATTATGTAAACTATTTGAATTTTGTATTTATAAATATCTAAGTTGTAACTAAGTTTTTTTACACAAGCTTAACCGTAATTTACCTTTTCCAATAATTTTTGTCAAATTCGTTACAATAAACGTGTAAATATTTAGTATATGTCGAATACTGAGTGCGTTATTCAAATGATAGTATCTACATATCTCCGTGATATTTATGACTTTGTGAAAAGGATCCTTAAGACAAAGTTACATGATTTCACGAGGTACATGTAATGATGGGACAAACATCTTCCGAAAACCATCTTTTTTGTGAGGTTTCAATGTTGTTGGTATCTCTTTTAGAAACTTTTATTGAAAATATAAAGTAATATTAAATAGATAATTGAATAGATAAATAGATAATAACCCTACCCTTATGTATAAAATCATGCGAATCGAATATAGTAAAAGGAACGTTTGAATATCTAGCAAAACGCCTGAATATTCGGTACTAAATAGGTAAATCAGGAAGTTGACAAATAATAATAACAAAGTTCGGTGTCTTTAAAGAATACGCTACCGTTCAAAGTTTAATTAGAAAATTATCATCGACTACTGCATAAATTGAACTACAAAAATTTTCTTTACTATAGCATATAGATCATAACATATGGAAACTATAATATTTTTCGAAATAACTCGGAAACGTATGGGCGAAAACCCAAAGTGTATACGATCTTTCTGACTCGGAATAATTTACCAAACATGCTGACAAAATTCGATATGCTTCTAACGCATCCTGCATATTGACTCCAATAAAAATCAGATTATTGTATAATCATGCAACGAGCGTGCCCGAATAAACCTCCAAAGTTTTAAACTATTTTATTCGATTTTACTACTTGGAATCCAGCGAATAGGTGAAAATTATCCGAATAATGAATAGGTCGAACAAGATCAATTGCTTCTATCTCGAAATCATCTGATATTACACTACTTGTGAGAAACTTTAAAAGTAGTTTGCAAGAGAAGAATTAATACGCCACATCGAGATCAAAGATCGCAAAGAAATGCACTATGTAATAAACGTAACTTTTGTATTTCTTAATTTTTTCTATTCTACTTGAAGTAGAACAAATATAAACATCGCTTATTTGTTTCCGTTCTTTATTCAACAAAAAATCGTTAATCCGTTGCTATATCGTATCGTTGTCTTGTAACTTTTTAAAGAAACATACAATATATTTTCTTATTTTTACACATAGAATAGGCCGACATCGATTTACGAAAAAGGTCAGAACACCACTGTATTATAATTATTAATCATACATACATATACGTGTAAATGTATGGCTAATGATAATAATGTCTCCTTTTTTATCACTATAACGTTTAAGAAAACATATTTCGAAGCTCGTCTTTGAAGCAGTTTCATCAAAATTTTACTATGCTACATTACTTTACTATGCCATTTGCAATTTTCATTCTTGCGTTGACTCGATAACGTTACATGTGATAACAAATGCTGAGTAAAGCTAAGTCCACGCTGAAAGACAAAAGTCGACAGACATCCGAAGAAAAGTCCGTGAACACTTATTTTCTTTTTCATTCCAATGGAAAACAAGAGACAACGTCTGCGGGTGGAATGTAAATGGAATGTGCTTTTTATCCCGTTTGAGAATCAAAGATTCCGTTGTACGATGGTCAGATCTATGATACAGTATTTGTTATCGAGCAAGCAAAAGCGAAAGTAAAAAATTTGAAAACACACGTTGTTCGTCGAAATCATTGCAAAATGCAAAGTCACGTATCATCTCTTTGTACATATGTCATAAAAAACAATTCGGAAATCGAACAAAGGTCAGCTTCATTTCTTTTTAATAGAATTATTTTTTAATTCATTAATCAGTCATGACATTCCCTGTAAAAAGTACGAACCTATGTATTTATGTCGAAAAACTGTTACCTTTAAGATGGTTGAAAAACATAAATAAAAGCCATTAAATCCTGGGGTAGTACTTTATGGTAAAGTATTATTTTCGTCATTACAATGTCAATTATTTATATGATATGTGACTCCACATGTAGATGTATGTTTTTATTCTTTAAAAATCAGGATTTAAAAAGTTTAAGGTATGTACCCTACAAAGATTCCTAAATTTCAACATTCATAGATTTCATCTCCAACACATCCCTAACTCAATGACACGCCTGGTACTCAGCCTACTCCTGCTAGACAAACCACATTACCTGCAGACAGTCTACTAGAATATCTTCTGGCGACTGTTGGCGGACAATATCTGCAGACAATGTCTATCAGTGTAGACGAGGTTTAAGACTGCAGAAAAGTACATGTGCACATAATAGGAAGGTATTGGCATGGAAATTTATGTTAATGTGTTGATCTACTTAAGAAATATTTACTAGCGCATGCATACGTTGCGGTTTAAAAATTAAGGAGCCAAATTAAATATCGTAATAATTGAGATTTTTAAAATCGTGTTAAATATTATACAAGTGCACAGGAATAGCTCTTTTCATATTTCATTCATTTTGTATTGTAAATATCAAAAATCAGTAATTGTAGTTTAATCATTTCTATAATGTAAAAGTAAAATTACAATTAGTTTAAAAAAATGCAATACTATAATGTATTTCTGTAAAATAAAGCACATCGAATATGATTACACGATTTTTATCACACGGAACATTTACGTCGATTCTTACGTATTTTTCGATGCTGAATTTGAATCTGCAATCAGATTTGTTCCATCACCCATACCTTCTATGTAATAATGCTTTGTATTACTTGTCAACAGTAGTATAAATATATAGGGTGAATCTAATTTGTGCTTAATATATTCGCAAAGAAATCGTAATATATATAGCAAAGAATCGTATTATATATAAGGCAAATAATAATTTTATTTAATTGCCCAGGGCTGATCTTGCGACCGTTCGAGAGATGTCTTTGCACGTATAATATGAGAGCGTAAAACCCAAGAGGGCATTCCGTGTTCACATGTCCTTAAAAATCCATTTCCCGGACTTTCGTCTGGGTTTTTCCCGGGAAATCTTAGTGCTGTAACTGACAAACACGTTGAGCGATTTCATCAGACCATTTCATATATGGAGAAACGATAGTACACCAAGTGGAGTGCTGATATGCTGGTTGATTGTAACTGGATACTCAAATGGGATGTCTTTCGAACTACATATTCCAGGACATCAGCAATTCTGACATTTTACGCAATGTTCCGCGATTTTCAAATATGTAGGATTATACGAGTTACTAAATAATGATGCTGTATGGCACACAAAAATCAGGGATGGGAACAGAGATTCCATATAGGAGTTCAGCATACAAAATGCTACTGGAAACACATATTAAATTGTACGTGATAAAAGGAAGTAAAATCTTGTAGGCCAGTGTTATTATCAAGTGTACTGTTATGTTATGGTTTCTTAGCAGAAATAGCGGAAGATGTGAAGATTCCTTATCTTAAGAGTAACGAAAACAATGGTCGNAGAATTTCCGATCTCAGTTCTTAAACTCTTAGGTACGACGCGCCACTATAGTGGCTGACTCTACTGACTCATTCGCTCACCGTTTGATCTAAATCATCTTTTTTCACTTGTCTTGTTTCAGACTTTTTACGTAACAACATTTTATAACAGTGTTAACAATATGCAGACAAAATATAGTCTCTGTCTTTGATACGCCAGTGTTGGGTATCAATTGTTGCTTTTCGTTAATATAAATATATCATTATTACATGCTCTTTCTAACATGCCGATCTGTATTATAATTTTTTAGAATCTTCAGCCTGCAAATGTCGCGTCAAAATAGAAAACGAAGAGCAATGTGAAAAACACTATCATGCTATGAGTGTGAAAATTGTGACGTGGGTGTACGTGTCGTACCGTGCTTTAAAATATATCACATTCAATTGTATTATTAATTATTAAAATAAATTATTGAAGTTAAAGTATATGCATTATATCTTTAAGAAAAGTTATAATTTAATTATCAAAATCCTTATCCCAGTGTGCTTGCGCAGGGAACAGCATTATCCGTCACACATTGCAGTGCTGTATCGTCATTCGCGTTAAACTCTGCCGTACAAAGAAACAGCTCCGCGCAAAATTCAGCCGTACGTAAGAGGTTAAACGTATATTCTTAACAAATTGGTTACTTGACAAACACTATGCAAGTTACATGTATACTCTATCATGTTTGATGAGTATGAATTGCACGATGTTCGATGCTTTGTGAATGAACAAAGCATCGAACAAACTTTTCCCGGCGGTCACACGATGGTTTTATGTCAGTCTTTAATATATGTTTCGAAACGGTGGCTAGCAATAGAAGCGAGGTTTTGCTAAGCTTGCGAAATGCTACTTAACGCAGCTTTGAAACGAGGTTACAAGCGTCCCGATGCTGATACCGCGGTATCTAGTGTTTTTGAGTTTCTGGATCAATGAACATTCCGGGTTGTAGATCACAGAACATTTTACTAATGTTTTTCTTGCGGTAAGTAATAACTTACGTTTAATAATTAATTAAAGATTAATTAAACATATCGTATCCATGAAGTATTTTTTAAGAGATATTGCAGATGTGCATTATTGTGAAAACAATACAAGATAAGTAATTAAATTAAATTTAAATGACAAACTCTACTTTCAAGTATTCAAATTTAAGATATTATAAAACATAAAATATGTACGAGCTTCACATAAAAATAGCTTTCATATGCAAAACGTCTTGAATGTTGTTAATTAAAATAATAAATTTTCATACATTTAATGCCTTTGCAATACCACTTTGTTTATTCATTATCCAACTAAAATTTACGTCATTTATTCTGCCAGCTGTAAATTAAAAATTTTCGTAATCCATTATATGGATTTATAATCTTTAATCATCCTTATTTTGCTTAAAGGTTAGTGATAAGTACTAACTACTTACTTTAATTGAAAAAGAAAGCCGATCGATCGGCTTTTCATTAAAACGATTGGAGAGTTGACTTCGTGCCAATACAATTAAAGAAATTACAGAGTAGATACTACACAACAAGATTGTATGATCAGTATTTAAAGTATTTTACTGTTTTAAAAAGTATTTTGAACAGAAAAAGTAACTATAAAAGGAAGATATTTTTGAGAAAATCTTTTATTATTGTTCTTGTATATTCAGCATGAAATTTTTGTAAATTTTTCTTGAAAAAACCGCGTGTAGTAATGTGAATAAAAATTTAATGAAATTGACACGAAAATATTGGTCCCCTAGTAGCGCAAATGGCTTACATTTCATTCCGCTGAATCTTTCTCCTATTCTTCTCCCAAAATTAATCGACATTATAATCTGAAAATTGTATGCATGTATGATATTATAAGTAATTTTCCGTAAAAGTTTATACAAACGTATAAAACGTATTAAAAAAATAAAAACATGAGAAAGTGCGTCTTCCGTTTGCCAAGAAAAAGGTATTCTTAATTTCAAGTTACATTATTTGACTTATTACTTAAAAATTACGTAAAATAATTAAAACGTGTCGTTTTATTTCATACTTCTTCTTCTTCTTTCTTTACGTTTTACGTCGCATCGACTACGAGATCATCAGCAACGATGTTGGGTCAACTATTTGAAATAATTATGAAATAACTTGTTCTTTGAAAGTATATTTCAAGTAATATCATTTCAGAGATGCTCAGGTCTGACGTATATTCGCATTCTTCTATTTTTGCTGTTTATACCATAGAATATCACAGTTTCTTCTTTTTGCATGATTTTGACGATTATTTCTTGTGCCACATTTGAAATAAAAAACAATAACAAAATAATTCCTTACCTTAAATTGCTGTTATTTTAAACGAATCGGTATTAATTATATTTTCAAATAACAATGTTAAAAATGCTATGATACGGGACAAGATGAAACATTTCAGATAGCAATTTCTTATTTTAATTCCAAATACAATTTGCCAAGTCTGATTCATACTCGCGTATGGGCATATGACTTAATAATTGTATAGAAACCTCGAGTCAGAGTCTCCATTAATATACCAGTTTGCTTGGTAGCCGTTGTCCTACAGAAATGCTAAACTTCTGTCGTTATCTGTGGCCTCCATGATCGAATCGTGCAAATTGCTTCCTTCACAAGGTTGTAAATCTGGAGCTGACCTTGCTAGTACACAATTCTATCAGGAATGTTGCCTGCCATACTAATATTGGGCAGCTGGTTGTAAACGGAGAGTAAGTGAATAATGGCCGGTAGTCAGCTGTGTGTGTTTGGTCCACAACAATGGAGTAGTTGCATCGTTGTCTCTGCCCAAGTACTAGTTGTTGGCGCTTTGGTACATGTCAAAAGATTCATGATAATTATCGAAAGTGTGACGATATTCCATACGAATCTCTGTTGTAAAAACACACAATTACAATTTTTTCCCGTCCTAATTTAAACGCACAATTTTGCTTTTAGCATAATTGGTTCTCGGCTATATAACAATATATTTTTCGTAATTTTAAAGCTGCATATTCGTTTTGAATACAATAAGACGCAAAACGCAAAGTGAAAGAAAGCAAGTATTTTTGTAGATACGAAAACGTGATTGTTTATTAGTACAACAAATGGGTGTTTGACTGCTCACGTTTCTCACAGAGACATGATTGTTAAGGTGTTAATTGTAAAAGTTTTCCTGAACACCGCAACAGTAACAATGACAATAACGTTATCAACAATAACATGGCGTTACGATGACGAAATTGTTAGAGTATTAATGAAGAAAGAGCAATTCATAGTAGCATTACTTCGTGAGTTGGTAATTAATGGTAACTAATGATACTACAATGTAAAACTATGTGATGTATCGACAGGACAAGATCGAGCATTATAGAAATCAATTTTTATTTCAATGTTTATTTATTTGTTATTTGCTCTGTTACTTGATTTTAAATGATGATGTAAATAATAATATACGGCTATAGTACGGCCCGATAAACGTGGTACTCCTTTAACGAGATCGGAAAGTTGTTACCACTTTCTCGTATAACTCGATTGCAAAATTGTTTAGAAATGTATTGTTAGATTGGTTTCAAATTTTATTGTGATCATAATAATCGTGTCTCATTATAATGCTAATGAAATTCCAAAGTGTTTTATATATAACATATAATATGGACATAAAAGTTTTCTATTTCAAAAACATATCATTACCTTAAATATGCAAGGTAAACGAACAAGAACAGTATTTGTAATTGTGTTGCCGCGTTTGCTTCTTATGTTT